>OX463827.1:0-12500 GCA_949825045.1 Argyresthia goedartella | reverse complement strand
TAGGTTAGGTTAGGTTAGGTTAGGTTAGGTTAGGTTAGGTTAGGTTAGGTTAGGTTAGGTTAGGTTAGGTTAGGTTAGGTTAGGTTAGGTTAGGTTAGGTTAGGTTAGGTTAGGTTAGGTTAGGTTAGGTTAGGTTAGGTTAGGTTAGGTTAGGTTAGGTTAGGTTAGGTTAGGTTAGGTTAGGTTAGGTTAGGTTAGGTTAGGTTAGGTTAGGTTAGGTTAGGTTAGGTTAGGTTAGGTTAGGTTAGGTTAGGTTAGGTTAGGTTAGGTTAGGTTAGGTTAGGTTAGGTTAGGTTAGGTTAGGTTAGGTTAGGTTAGGTTAGGTTAGGTTAGGTTAGGTTAGGTTAGGTTAGGTTAGGTTAGGTTAGGTTAGGTTAGGTTAGGTTAGGTTAGGTTAGGTTAGGTTAGGTTAGGTTAGGTTAGGTTAGGTTAGGTTAGGTTAGGTTAGGTTAGGTTAGGTTAGGTTAGGTTAGGTTAGGTTAGGTTAGGTTAGGTTAGGTTAGGTTAGGTTAGGTTAGGTTAGGTTAGGTTAGGTTAGGTTAGGTTAGGTTAGGTTAGGTTAGGTTAGGTTAGGTTAGGTTAGGTTAGGTTAGGTTAGGTTAGGTTAGGTTAGGTTAGGTTAGGTTAGGTTAGGTTAGGTTAGGTTAGGTTAGGTTAGGTTAGGTTAGGTTAGGTTAGGTTAGGTTAGGTTAGGTTAGGTTAGGTTAGGTTAGGTTAGGTTAGGTTAGGTTAGGTTAGGTTAGGTTAGGTTAGGTTAGGTTAGGTTAGGTTAGGTTAGGTTAGGTTAGGTTAGGTTAGGTTAGGTTAGGTTAGGTTAGGTTAGGTTAGGTTAGGTTAGGTTAGGTTAGGTTAGGTTAGGTTAGGTTAGGTTAGGTTAGGTTAGGTTAGGTTAGGTTAGGTTAGGTTAGGTTAGGTTAGGTTAGGTTAGGTTAGGTTAGGTTAGGTTAGGTTAGGTTAGGTTAGGTTAGGTTAGGTTAGGTTAGGTTAGGTTAGGTTAGGTTAGGTTAGGTTAGGTTAGGTTAGGTTAGGTTAGGTTAGGTTAGGTTAGGTTAGGTTAGGTTAGGTTAGGTTAGGTTAGGTTAGGTTAGGTTAGGTTAGGTTAGGTTAGGTTAGGTTAGGTTAGGTTAGGTTAGGTTAGGTTAGGTTAGGTTAGGTTAGGTTAGGTTAGGTTAGGTTAGGTTAGGTTAGGTTAGGTTAGGTTAGGTTAGGTTAGGTTAGGTTAGGTTAGGTTAGGTTAGGTTAGGTTAGGTTAGGTTAGGTTAGGTTAGGTTAGGTTAGGTTAGGTTAGGTTAGGTTAGGTTAGGTTAGGTTAGGTTAGGTTAGGTTAGGTTAGGTTAGGTTAGGTTAGGTTAGGTTAGGTTAGGTTAGGTTAGGTTAGGTTAGGTTAGGTTAGGTTAGGTTAGGTTAGGTTAGGTTAGGTTAGGTTAGGTTAGGTTAGGTTAGGTTAGGTTAGGTTAGGTTAGGTTAGGTTAGGTTAGGTTAGGTTAGGTTAGGTTAGGTTAGGTTAGGTTAGGTTAGGTTAGGTTAGGTTAGGTTAGGTTAGGTTAGGTTAGGTTAGGTTAGGTTAGGTTAGGTTAGGTTAGGTTAGGTTAGGTTAGGTTAGGTTAGGTTAGGTTAGGTTAGGTTAGGTTAGGTTAGGTTAGGTTAGGTTAGGTTAGGTTAGGTTAGGTTAGGTTAGGTTAGGTTAGGTTAGGTTAGGTTAGGTTAGGTTAGGTTAGGTTAGGTTAGGTTAGGTTAGGTTAGGTTAGGTTAGGTTAGGTTAGGTTAGGTTAGGTTAGGTTAGGTTAGGTTAGGTTAGGTTAGGTTAGGTTAGGTTAGGTTAGGTTAGGTTAGGTTAGGTTAGGTTAGGTTAGGTTAGGTTAGGTTAGGTTAGGTTAGGTTAGGTTAGGTTAGGTTAGGTTAGGTTAGGTTAGGTTAGGTTAGGTTAGGTTAGGTTAGGTTAGGTTAGGTTAGGTTAGGTTAGGTTAGGTTAGGTTAGGTTAGGTTAGGTTAGGTTAGGTTAGGTTAGGTTAGGTTAGGTTAGGTTAGGTTAGGTTAGGTTAGGTTAGGTTAGGTTAGGTTAGGTTAGGTTAGGTTAGGTTAGGTTAGGTTAGGTTAGGTTAGGTTAGGTTAGGTTAGGTTAGGTTAGGTTAGGTTAGGTTAGGTTAGGTTAGGTTAGGTTAGGTTAGGTTAGGTTAGGTTAGGTTAGGTTAGGTTAGGTTAGGTTAGGTTAGGTTAGGTTAGGTTAGGTTAGGTTAGGTTAGGTTAGGTTAGGTTAGGTTAGGTTAGGTTAGGTTAGGTTAGGTTAGGTTAGGTTAGGTTAGGTTAGGTTAGGTTAGGTTAGGTTAGGTTAGGTTAGGTTAGGTTAGGTTAGGTTAGGTTAGGTTAGGTTAGGTTAGGTTAGGTTAGGTTAGGTTAGGTTAGGTTAGGTTAGGTTAGGTTAGGTTAGGTTAGGTTAGGTTAGGTTAGGTTAGGTTAGGTTAGGTTAGGTTAGGTTAGGTTAGGTTAGGTTAGGTTAGGTTAGGTTAGGTTAGGTTAGGTTAGGTTAGGTTAGGTTAGGTTAGGTTAGGTTAGGTTAGGTTAGGTTAGGTTAGGTTAGGTTAGGTTAGGTTAGGTTAGGTTAGGTTAGGTTAGGTTAGGTTAGGTTAGGTTAGGTTAGGTTAGGTTAGGTTAGGTTAGGTTAGGTTAGGTTAGGTTAGGTTAGGTTAGGTTAGGTTAGGTTAGGTTAGGTTAGGTTAGGTTAGGTTAGGTTAGGTTAGGTTAGGTTAGGTTAGGTTAGGTTAGGTTAGGTTAGGTTAGGTTAGGTTAGGTTAGGTTAGGTTAGGTTAGGTTAGGTTAGGTTAGGTTAGGTTAGGTTAGGTTAGGTTAGGTTAGGTTAGGTTAGGTTAGGTTAGGTTAGGTTAGGTTAGGTTAGGTTAGGTTAGGTTAGGTTAGGTTAGGTTAGGTTAGGTTAGGTTAGGTTAGGTTAGGTTAGGTTAGGTTAGGTTAGGTTAGGTTAGGTTAGGTTAGGTTAGGTTAGGTTAGGTTAGGTTAGGTTAGGTTAGGTTAGGTTAGGTTAGGTTAGGTTAGGTTAGGTTAGGTTAGGTTAGGTTAGGTTAGGTTAGGTTAGGTTAGGTTAGGTTAGGTTAGGTTAGGTTAGGTTAGGTTAGGTTAGGTTAGGTTAGGTTAGGTTAGGTTAGGTTAGGTTAGGTTAGGTTAGGTTAGGTTAGGTTAGGTTAGGTTAGGTTAGGTTAGGTTAGGTTAGGTTAGGTTAGGTTAGGTTAGGTTAGGTTAGGTTAGGTTAGGTTAGGTTAGGTTAGGTTAGGTTAGGTTAGGTTAGGTTAGGTTAGGTTAGGTTAGGTTAGGTTAGGTTAGGTTAGGTTAGGTTAGGTTAGGTTAGGTTAGGTTAGGTTAGGTTAGGTTAGGTTAGGTTAGGTTAGGTTAGGTTAGGTTAGGTTAGGTTAGGTTAGGTTAGGTTAGGTTAGGTTAGGTTAGGTTAGGTTAGGTTAGGTTAGGTTAGGTTAGGTTAGGTTAGGTTAGGTTAGGTTAGGTTAGGTTAGGTTAGGTTAGGTTAGGTTAGGTTAGGTTAGGTTAGGTTAGGTTAGGTTAGGTTAGGTTAGGTTAGGTTAGGTTAGGTTAGGTTAGGTTAGGTTAGGTTAGGTTAGGTTAGGTTAGGTTAGGTTAGGTTAGGTTAGGTTAGGTTAGGTTAGGTTAGGTTAGGTTAGGTTAGGTTAGGTTAGGTTAGGTTAGGTTAGGTTAGGTTAGGTTAGGTTAGGTTAGGTTAGGTTAGGTTAGGTTAGGTTAGGTTAGGTTAGGTTAGGTTAGGTTAGGTTAGGTTAGGTTAGGTTAGGTTAGGTTAGGTTAGGTTAGGTTAGGTTAGGTTAGGTTAGGTTAGGTTAGGTTAGGTTAGGTTAGGTTAGGTTAGGTTAGGTTAGGTTAGGTTAGGTTAGGTTAGGTTAGGTTAGGTTAGGTTAGGTTAGGTTAGGTTAGGTTAGGTTAGGTTAGGTTAGGTTAGGTTAGGTTAGGTTAGGTTAGGTTAGGTTAGGTTAGGTTAGGTTAGGTTAGGTTAGGTTAGGTTAGGTTAGGTTAGGTTAGGTTAGGTTAGGTTAGGTTAGGTTAGGTTAGGTTAGGTTAGGTTAGGTTAGGTTAGGTTAGGTTAGGTTAGGTTAGGTTAGGTTAGGTTAGGTTAGGTTAGGTTAGGTTAGGTTAGGTTAGGTTAGGTTAGGTTAGGTTAGGTTAGGTTAGGTTAGGTTAGGTTAGGTTAGGTTAGGTTAGGTTAGGTTAGGTTAGGTTAGGTTAGGTTAGGTTAGGTTAGGTTAGGTTAGGTTAGGTTAGGTTAGGTTAGGTTAGGTTAGGTTAGGTTAGGTTAGGTTAGGTTAGGTTAGGTTAGGTTAGGTTAGGTTAGGTTAGGTTAGGTTAGGTTAGGTTAGGTTAGGTTAGGTTAGGTTAGGTTAGGTTAGGTTAGGTTAGGTTAGGTTAGGTTAGGTTAGGTTAGGTTAGGTTAGGTTAGGTTAGGTTAGGTTAGGTTAGGTTAGGTTAGGTTAGGTTAGGTTAGGTTAGGTTAGGTTAGGTTAGGTTAGGTTAGGTTAGGTTAGGTTAGGTTAGGTTAGGTTAGGTTAGGTTAGGTTAGGTTAGGTTAGGTTAGGTTAGGTTAGGTTAGGTTAGGTTAGGTTAGGTTAGGTTAGGTTAGGTTAGGTTAGGTTAGGTTAGGTTAGGTTAGGTTAGGTTAGGTTAGGTTAGGTTAGGTTAGGTTAGGTTAGGTTAGGTTAGGTTAGGTTAGGTTAGGTTAGGTTAGGTTAGGTTAGGTTAGGTTAGGTTAGGTTAGGTTAGGTTAGGTTAGGTTAGGTTAGGTTAGGTTAGGTTAGGTTAGGTTAGGTTAGGTTAGGTTAGGTTAGGTTAGGTTAGGTTAGGTTAGGTTAGGTTAGGTTAGGTTAGGTTAGGTTAGGTTAGGTTAGGTTAGGTTAGGTTAGGTTAGGTTAGGTTAGGTTAGGTTAGGTTAGGTTAGGTTAGGTTAGGTTAGGTTAGGTTAGGTTAGGTTAGGTTAGGTTAGGTTAGGTTAGGTTAGGTTAGGTTAGGTTAGGTTAGGTTAGGTTAGGTTAGGTTAGGTTAGGTTAGGTTAGGTTAGGTTAGGTTAGGTTAGGTTAGGTTAGGTTAGGTTAGGTTAGGTTAGGTTAGGTTAGGTTAGGTTAGGTTAGGTTAGGTTAGGTTAGGTTAGGTTAGGTTAGGTTAGGTTAGGTTAGGTTAGGTTAGGTTAGGTTAGGTTAGGTTAGGTTAGGTTAGGTTAGGTTAGGTTAGGTTAGGTTAGGTTAGGTTAGGTTAGGTTAGGTTAGGTTAGGTTAGGTTAGGTTAGGTTAGGTTAGGTTAGGTTAGGTTAGGTTAGGTTAGGTTAGGTTAGGTTAGGTTAGGTTAGGTTAGGTTAGGTTAGGTTAGGTTAGGTTAGGTTAGGTTAGGTTAGGTTAGGTTAGGTTAGGTTAGGTTAGGTTAGGTTAGGTTAGGTTAGGTTAGGTTAGGTTAGGTTAGGTTAGGTTAGGTTAGGTTAGGTTAGGTTAGGTTAGGTTAGGTTAGGTTAGGTTAGGTTAGGTTAGGTTAGGTTAGGTTAGGTTAGGTTAGGTTAGGTTAGGTTAGGTTAGGTTAGGTTAGGTTAGGTTAGGTTAGGTTAGGTTAGGTTAGGTTAGGTTAGGTTAGGTTAGGTTAGGTTAGGTTAGGTTAGGTTAGGTTAGGTTAGGTTAGGTTAGGTTAGGTTAGGTTAGGTTAGGTTAGGTTAGGTTAGGTTAGGTTAGGTTAGGTTAGGTTAGGTTAGGTTAGGTTAGGTTAGGTTAGGTTAGGTTAGGTTAGGTTAGGTTAGGTTAGGTTAGGTTAGGTTAGGTTAGGTTAGGTTAGGTTAGGTTAGGTTAGGTTAGGTTAGGTTAGGTTAGGTTAGGTTAGGTTAGGTTAGGTTAGGTTAGGTTAGGTTAGGTTAGGTTAGGTTAGGTTAGGTTAGGTTAGGTTAGGTTAGGTTAGGTTAGGTTAGGTTAGGTTAGGTTAGGTTAGGTTAGGTTAGGTTAGGTTAGGTTAGGTTAGGTTAGGTTAGGTTAGGTTAGGTTAGGTTAGGTTAGGTTAGGTTAGGTTAGGTTAGGTTAGGTTAGGTTAGGTTAGGTTAGGTTAGGTTAGGTTAGGTTAGGTTAGGTTAGGTTAGGTTAGGTTAGGTTAGGTTAGGTTAGGTTAGGTTAGGTTAGGTTAGGTTAGGTTAGGTTAGGTTAGGTTAGGTTAGGTTAGGTTAGGTTAGGTTAGGTTAGGTTAGGTTAGGTTAGGTTAGGTTAGGTTAGGTTAGGTTAGGTTAGGTTAGGTTAGGTTAGGTTAGGTTAGGTTAGGTTAGGTTAGGTTAGGTTAGGTTAGGTTAGGTTAGGTTAGGTTAGGTTAGGTTAGGTTAGGTTAGGTTAGGTTAGGTTAGGTTAGGTTAGGTTAGGTTAGGTTAGGTTAGGTTAGGTTAGGTTAGGTTAGGTTAGGTTAGGTTAGGTTAGGTTAGGTTAGGTTAGGTTAGGTTAGGTTAGGTTAGGTTAGGTTAGGTTAGGTTAGGTTAGGTTAGGTTAGGTTAGGTTAGGTTAGGTTAGGTTAGGTTAGGTTAGGTTAGGTTAGGTTAGGTTAGGTTAGGTTAGGTTAGGTTAGGTTAGGTTAGGTTAGGTTAGGTTAGGTTAGGTTAGGTTAGGTTAGGTTAGGTTAGGTTAGGTTAGGTTAGGTTAGGTTAGGTTAGGTTAGGTTAGGTTAGGTTAGGTTAGGTTAGGTTAGGTTAGGTTAGGTTAGGTTAGGTTAGGTTAGGTTAGGTTAGGTTAGGTTAGGTTAGGTTAGGTTAGGTTAGGTTAGGTTAGGTTAGGTTAGGTTAGGTTAGGTTAGGTTAGGTTAGGTTAGGTTAGGTTAGGTTAGGTTAGGTTAGGTTAGGTTAGGTTAGGTTAGGTTAGGTTAGGTTAGGTTAGGTTAGGTTAGGTTAGGTTAGGTTAGGTTAGGTTAGGTTAGGTTAGGTTAGGTTAGGTTAGGTTAGGTTAGGTTAGGTTAGGTTAGGTTAGGTTAGGTTAGGTTAGGTTAGGTTAGGTTAGGTTAGGTTAGGTTAGGTTAGGTTAGGTTAGGTTAGGTTAGGTTAGGTTAGGTTAGGTTAGGTTAGGTTAGGTTAGGTTAGGTTAGGTTAGGTTAGGTTAGGTTAGGTTAGGTTAGGTTAGGTTAGGTTAGGTTAGGTTAGGTTAGGTTAGGTTAGGTTAGGTTAGGTTAGGTTAGGTTAGGTTAGGTTAGGTTAGGTTAGGTTAGGTTAGGTTAGGTTAGGTTAGGTTAGGTTAGGTTAGGTTAGGTTAGGTTAGGTTAGGTTAGGTTAGGTTAGGTTAGGTTAGGTTAGGTTAGGTTAGGTTAGGTTAGGTTAGGTTAGGTTAGGTTAGGTTAGGTTAGGTTAGGTTAGGTTAGGTTAGGTTAGGTTAGGTTAGGTTAGGTTAGGTTAGGTTAGGTTAGGTTAGGTTAGGTTAGGTTAGGTTAGGTTAGGTTAGGTTAGGTTAGGTTAGGTTAGGTTAGGTTAGGTTAGGTTAGGTTAGGTTAGGTTAGGTTAGGTTAGGTTAGGTTAGGTTAGGTTAGGTTAGGTTAGGTTAGGTTAGGTTAGGTTAGGTTAGGTTAGGTTAGGTTAGGTTAGGTTAGGTTAGGTTAGGTTAGGTTAGGTTAGGTTAGGTTAGGTTAGGTTAGGTTAGGTTAGGTTAGGTTAGGTTAGGTTAGGTTAGGTTAGGTTAGGTTAGGTTAGGTTAGGTTAGGTTAGGTTAGGTTAGGTTAGGTTAGGTTAGGTTAGGTTAGGTTAGGTTAGGTTAGGTTAGGTTAGGTTAGGTTAGGTTAGGTTAGGTTAGGTTAGGTTAGGTTAGGTTAGGTTAGGTTAGGTTAGGTTAGGTTAGGTTAGGTTAGGTTAGGTTAGGTTAGGTTAGGTTAGGTTAGGTTAGGTTAGGTTAGGTTAGGTTAGGTTAGGTTAGGTTAGGTTAGGTTAGGTTAGGTTAGGTTAGGTTAGGTTAGGTTAGGTTAGGTTAGGTTAGGTTAGGTTAGGTTAGGTTAGGTTAGGTTAGGTTAGGTTAGGTTAGGTTAGGTTAGGTTAGGTTAGGTTAGGTTAGGTTAGGTTAGGTTAGGTTAGGTTAGGTTAGGTTAGGTTAGGTTAGGTTAGGTTAGGTATAGGTTAGGTTAGGTTAGGTTAGGTTAGGTTAGGTTAGGTTAGGTTAGGTTAGGTTAGGTTAGGTTAGGTTAGGTTAGGTTAGGTTAGGTTAGGTTAGGTTAGGTTAGGTTAGGTTAGGTTAGGTTAGGTTAGGTTAGGTTAGGTTAGGTTAGGTTAGGTTAGGTTAGGTTAGGTTAGGTTAGGTTAGGTTAGGTTAGGTTAGGTTAGGTTAGGTTAGGTTAGGTTAGGTTAGGTTAGGTTAGGTTAGGTTAGGTTAGGTTAGGTTAGGTTAGGTTAGGTTAGGTTAGGTTAGGTTAGGTTAGGTTAGGTTAGGTTAGGTTAGGTTAGGTTAGGTTAGGTTAGGTTAGGTTAGGTTAGGTTAGGTTAGGTTAGGTTAGGTTAGGTTAGGTTAGGTTAGGTTAGGTTAGGTTAGGTTAGGTTAGGTTAGGTTAGGTTAGGTTAGGTTAGGTTAGGTTAGGTTAGGTTAGGTTAGGTTAGGTTAGGTTAGGTTAGGTTAGGTTAGGTTAGGTTAGGTTAGGTTAGGTTAGGTTAGGTTAGGTTAGGTTAGGTTAGGTTAGGTTAGGTTAGGTTAGGTTAGGTTAGGTTAGGTTAGGTTAGGTTAGGTTAGGTTAGGTTAGGTTAGGTTAGGTTAGGTTAGGTTAGGTTAGGTTAGGTTAGGTTAGGTTAGGTTAGGTTAGGTTAGGTTAGGTTAGGTTAGGTTAGGTTAGGTTAGGTTAGGTTAGGTTAGGTTAGGTTAGGTTAGGTTAGGTTAGGTTAGGTTAGGTTAGGTTAGGTTAGGTTAGGTTAGGTTAGGTTAGGTTAGGTTAGGTTAGGTTAGGTTAGGTTAGGTTAGGTTAGGTTAGGTTAGGTTAGGTTAGGTTAGGTTAGGTTAGGTTAGGTTAGGTTAGGTTAGGTTAGGTTAGGTTAGGTTAGGTTAGGTTAGGTTAGGTTAGGTTAGGTTAGGTTAGGTTAGGTTAGGTTAGGTTAGGTTAGGTTAGGTTAGGTTAGGTTAGGTTAGGTTAGGTTAGGTTAGGTTAGGTTAGGTTAGGTTAGGTTAGGTTAGGTTAGGTTAGGTTAGGTTAGGTTAGGTTAGGTTAGGTTAGGTTAGGTTAGGTTAGGTTAGGTTAGGTTAGGTTAGGTTAGGTTAGGTTAGGTTAGGTTAGGTTAGGTTAGGTTAGGTTAGGTTAGGTTAGGTTAGGTTAGGTTAGGTTAGGTTAGGTTAGGTTAGGTTAGGTTAGGTTAGGTTAGGTTAGGTTAGGTTAGGTTAGGTTAGGTTAGGTTAGGTTAGGTTAGGTTAGGTTAGGTTAGGTTAGGTTAGGTTAGGTTAGGTTAGGTTAGGTTAGGTTAGGTTAGGTTAGGTTAGGTTAGGTTAGGTTAGGTTAGGTTAGGTTAGGTTAGGTTAGGTTAGGTTAGGTTAGGTTAGGTTAGGTTAGGTTAGGTTAGGTTAGGTTAGGTTAGGTTAGGTTAGGTTAGGTTAGGTTAGGTTAGGTTAGGTTAGGTTAGGTTAGGTTAGGTTAGGTTAGGTTAGGTTAGGTTAGGTTAGGTTAGGTTAGGTTAGGTTAGGTTAGGTTAGGTTAGGTTAGGTTAGGTTAGGTTAGGTTAGGTTAGGTTAGGTTAGGTTAGGTTAGGTTAGGTTAGGTTAGGTTAGGTTAGGTTAGGTTAGGTTAGGTTAGGTTAGGTTAGGTTAGGTTAGGTTAGGTTAGGTTAGGTTAGGTTAGGTTAGGTTAGGTTAGGTTAGGTTAGGTTAGGTTAGGTTAGGTTAGGTTAGGTTAGGTTAGGTTAGGTTAGGTTAGGTTAGGTTAGGTTAGGTTAGGTTAGGTTAGGTTAGGTTAGGTTAGGTTAGGTTAGGTTAGGTTAGGTTAGGTTAGGTTAGGTTAGGTTAGGTTAGGTTAGGTTAGGTTAGGTTAGGTTAGGTTAGGTTAGGTTAGGTTAGGTTAGGTTAGGTTAGGTTAGGTTAGGTTAGGTTAGGTTAGGTTAGGTTAGGTTAGGTTAGGTTAGGTTAGGTTAGGTTAGGTTAGGTTAGGTTAGGTTAGGTTAGGTTAGGTTAGGTTAGGTTAGGTTAGGTTAGGTTAGGTTAGGTTAGGTTAGGTTAGGTTAGGTTAGGTTAGGTTAGGTTAGGTTAGGTTAGGTTAGGTTAGGTTAGGTTAGGTTAGGTTAGGTTAGGTTAGGTTAGGTTAGGTTAGGTTAGGTTAGGTTAGGTTAGGTTAGGTTAGGTTAGGTTAGGTTAGGTTAGGTTAGGTTAGGTTAGGTTAGGTTAGGTTAGGTTAGGTTAGGTTAGGTTAGGTTAGGTTAGGTTAGGTTAGGTTAGGTTAGGTTAGGTTAGGTTAGGTTAGGTTAGGTTAGGTTAGGTTAGGTTAGGTTAGGTTAGGTTAGGTTAGGTTAGGTTAGGTTAGGTTAGGTTAGGTTAGGTTAGGTTAGGTTAGGTTAGGTTAGGTTAGGTTAGGTTAGGTTAGGTTAGGTTAGGTTAGGTTAGGTTAGGTTAGGTTAGGTTAGGTTAGGTTAGGTTAGGTTAGGTTAGGTTAGGTTAGGTTAGGTTAGGTTAGGTTAGGTTAGGTTAGGTTAGGTTAGGTTAGGTTAGGTTAGGTTAGGTTAGGTTAGGTTAGGTTAGGTTAGGTTAGGTTAGGTTAGGTTAGGTTAGGTTAGGTTAGGTTAGGTTAGGTTAGGTTAGGTTAGGTTAGGTTAGGTTAGGTTAGGTTAGGTTAGGTTAGGTTAGGTTAGGTTAGGTTAGGTTAGGTTAGGTTAGGTTAGGTTAGGTTAGGTTAGGTTAGGTTAGGTTAGGTTAGGTTAGGTTAGGTTAGGTTAGGTTAGGTTAGGTTAGGTTAGGTTAGGTTAGGTTAGGTTAGGTTAGGTTAGGTTAGGTTAGGTTAGGTTAGGTTAGGTTAGGTTAGGTTAGGTTAGGTTAGGTTAGGTTAGGTTAGGTTAGGTTAGGTTAGGTTAGGTTAGGTTAGGTTAGGTTAGGTTAGGTTAGGTTAGGTTAGGTTAGGTTAGGTTAGGTTAGGTTAGGTTAGGTTAGGTTAGGTTAGGTTAGGTTAGGTTAGGTTAGGTTAGGTTAGGTTAGGTTAGGTTAGGTTAGGTTAGGTTAGGTTAGGTTAGGTTAGGTTAGGTTAGGTTAGGTTAGGTTAGGTTAGGTTAGGTTAGGTTAGGTTAGGTTAGGTTAGGTTAGGTTAGGTTAGGTTAGGTTAGGTTAGGTTAGGTTAGGTTAGGTTAGGTTAGGTTAGGTTAGGTTAGGTTAGGTTAGGTTAGGTTAGGTTAGGTTAGGTTAGGTTAGGTTAGGTTAGGTTAGGTTAGGTTAGGTTAGGTTAGGTTAGGTTAGGTTAGGTTAGGTTAGGTTAGGTTAGGTTAGGTTAGGTTAGGTTAGGTTAGGTTAGGTTAGGTTAGGTTAGGTTAGGTTAGGTTAGGTTAGGTTAGGTTAGGTTAGGTTAGGTTAGGTTAGGTTAGGTTAGGTTAGGTTAGGTTAGGTTAGGTTAGGTTAGGTTAGGTTAGGTTAGGTTAGGTTAGGTTAGGTTAGGTTAGGTTAGGTTAGGTTAGGTTAGGTTAGGTTAGGTTAGGTTAGGTTAGGTTAGGTTAGGTTAGGTTAGGTTAGGTTAGGTTAGGTTAGGTTAGGTTAGGTTAGGTTAGGTTAGGTTAGGTTAGGTTAGGTTAGGTTAGGTTAGGTTAGGTTAGGTTAGGTTAGGTTAGGTTAGGTTAGGTTAGGTTAGGTTAGGTTAGGTTAGGTTAGGTTAGGTTAGGTTAGGTTAGGTTAGGTTAGGTTAGGTTAGGTTAGGTTAGGTTAGGTTAGGTTAGGTTAGGTTAGGTTAGGTTAGGTTAGGTTAGGTTAGGTTAGGTTAGGTTAGGTTAGGTTAGGTTAGGTTAGGTTAGGTTAGGTTAGGTTAGGTTAGGTTAGGTTAGGTTAGGTTAGGTTAGGTTAGGTTAGGTTAGGTTAGGTTAGGTTAGGTTAGGTTAGGTTAGGTTAGGTTAGGTTAGGTTAGGTTAGGTTAGGTTAGGTTAGGTTAGGTTAGGTTAGGTTAGGTTAGGTTAGGTTAGGTTAGGTTAGGTTAGGTTAGGTTAGGTTAGGTTAGGTTAGGTTAGGTTAGGTTAGGTTAGGTTAGGTTAGGTTAGGTTAGGTTAGGTTAGGTTAGGTTAGGTTAGGTTAGGTTAGGTTAGGTTAGGTTAGGTTAGGTTAGGTTAGGTTAGGTTAGGTTAGGTTAGGTTAGGTTAGGTTAGGTTAGGTTAGGTTAGGTTAGGTTAGGTTAGGTTAGGTTAGGTTAGGTTAGGTTAGGTTAGGTTAGGTTAGGTTAGGTTAGGTTAGGTTAGGTTAGGTTAGGTTAGGTTAGGTTAGGTTAGGTTAGGTTAGGTTAGGTTAGGTTAGGTTAGGTTAGGTTAGGTTAGGTTAGGTTAGGTTAGGTTAGGTTAGGTTAGG